>JAFIRS010000971.1:477500-481010 GCA_018342105.1 Gonioctena quinquepunctata
GGAAATTCGAATTTAAAATTGTAATACACTTATATTTTGCTTTTCAATGTAAAATGCACAAATCAGATGAATTATATGAATGCAATGTTGCCAAGTACTCAATATTTCCACAGACACCGTGAAATATCCATAAAAAGGCGTATATTTTCTTTAAAATCTATTTTATTGCATTTTTGTTATGTACAATGAATTTCGACAATTATACGACATATATCAATTACAATATTTCTGAAATTCGACTTTCACTCGAAAATTTAGCGTAATGGCAGTGCTAACTTTATATTGTTTTGTATTCACGACAATCATTCGACAAATATTGGGCTAGGTTTTTTCTATTTTCGAGCAAGTGGCTTTGCTAACTTTATAAGGGTATACCATGATTTTGAGACCCGTGCTCACCTACGGAGCATTAGTAAGGGCGGCGACGCTCGGGAGTGTATATTACTCGAACCATTTCGAGCTACTTCCGACTCCATAACTCAAAATCTATTAGGCCTACACACTTGATATTCCATAGCACCTGGAATCCCAAATTTCATGATTAAACCTATTATAGTTCTTAAGTTATTAGGAACACTGGCGCACTCATCAAAAACCTAGAACACTTTTAGGTAAATTTGGCATAAATGTAGATCATTAAGGGGTATACGAAGGAACAAATCTAAAAACAGGAATTATGAAAAATTAAAATTAAATTCAGCCATAACATAACATACAAGTTAAATGACGTCAAGACTAAGTTTCAGAAAATGAATAATGCATATGTTCACCGGAAACAATTCCATATTTGCTTCGCATATGCACTAACAATTCACAAATTTCAAGGCCTTCCTTAGTCCTGACAGCGCTCTGCTCGATATGGGTTGCTCAATATTCACCAAAGGGCAAGCGTATGTTGTACCTACTCTCTCGAATCAAAGCCTTTAACGATGTTTATCTCATAAACTTAGATCCAAACTAAATTAAAGCCCCGACTTGGCAACTTCACCGATAAGCAGAAAACGTGTCAAAAAACAGACAATGACTGGGCTATGCGTTCTAATATATCCACCGTAATAGAAAATATAGAAATTGATAATGAATAGAAAACAGTGCATCGTAACGCAAGAAAAACATTGATGGACATGTATTTATTTAAATAAATAAAACGATAAAACTTTTGAAAAATCATTGATATCTCACTAAAAACATAAATGTGAATAGGGATCGGCATCGCGTCGCCAAGAAAAGAGATATGAACGGGTGTTCCAAAGCAGTTCCTCAAGTCATAGTTATAGCACAACGTTCTTCAATTATCTATTTAATTTATTGAAGAACCCCGAACGTCGATTGTCCCCCTTTCACATTTATGTTTTAGTGAGATTATATTTACCCCTTACTGAAGTCGCCATCTAGCTGATCTGACAATAGACTAAATTCGGTTTTGAATTCGGTTTTAATGAAATGTTCATCGAACTGTGCATCAAAAGAGAATGAAGCGTGGAATATATGTAGGTGTTGGATAAAACATTATAATATGATATACAGACGGGTCTGAGATCTTCGAAAGGACTGGAGCGGGAGTAAATTCTCCAGCACATTTCAAGCAGAAATACATGCTATTGAAAGTTCAGTCTTGGCAGAACAGAAACATTGTCATTCTAAGTGATAGCCAAGCCTCAGAGCGTTGCATTTCTAGGCCAATCAATAGAGATTTTTTGCTCTAGATTCTTTGAAAATTCTACCAGGAAACCGACTGTGCCATCCTGTTATGTTTCCTACTCCCAACTATCATTGCTAAAATTTTTATAAACATTTAAAAGCATTTTTTTCTTTTTTGACTTGTAACTTGAAAACTAATAAAGCAATCTCTAAAATTAGTAATGGAAAAAACCCGAAAAAACCTAAAAAAATCAGCTTTTTTAAAAAAAATCTTAACTCTGCCACTTTTTAAGTTGTAGTGCAAACTTTCCACATAGTGATCAATATGTACTATGCAACACCCCTTACTTCTGAACCCCAGATTTCAAATTATATGATTCAAATTTAAAAAGGTGAAATCACTTTGCCGATAGGCTGCTCAGATGGATACGGTTAGGCCGTAAGGTTCAATTAATGACTTTTCCTAGTTAATCAAATTTGGCCACTAAAAAAATTATACATTAATTAACTTGACTAGTTCAAGAGTTGGGCGCCAGACTTGCTAAAGACAAAAGCAAAGATAAATAAAATTAAATAAATGTTACCTAGCTTGTATGGGAAGGCAAATAAATATGCAATAAATCAACTTAACAAATTTATTCCAGATGGAATTGACTGAACAATAAAAAGATAGGTTGACAATTATACTATAAGAGTATTGAGAAATTACATAAAAAACCAGTATTTTCGACTCTGATCAAAACCCGAACATTTACAACTATGATTCCTCCAGTTGTTGGTGCCACGGATATACCTTCGCAGTTCTTGAGTGAGAAATGAAGGCTAGTTTCTTGAAGCTGGTCTTAGAGGTTCTAGGAGGAACTTGGTTTCAGCGGTTACGATGAAGATGGTCGTGGGTGGTTCTATAGTTGGTTTTAGACCCCCTTATCGGCGTGAATTTAGTTGATCTTCACGGACCAGTGCTGATATGGATGTGCTGTAAGACCTCCCAGGTTACTAGTCCTTCTGTCTCCGTAGATGGGTTTCCTCCGTGGTATATATCATGCGAAGAAGATGATAGGAATCAAAATATGTACAAAAAGGGGAGAACGAAGGATATCCTTTGAACCTCAAGTTTTATGTTCAAATTTTAATCGAGAGTCAAAAGATAGATGCAAATGATAGCATACAATAAAAATCTCAGTCTATATAAAAGACTGGAAGGTTACAGTGAAAGAACAAAGATAATAAATAGCAATCCAATCTGCTATTCTGGATTTAAATTTATAAGTTAATTTTAATAATTTAAAAAAATATTTAAAAATGAACAAAATTCAAAACCAAACAAAACAAACCTCACCCAAAACGTTATGTTCAAATTCAGCTAAGTTTTGAAACAAATAAGTTTTGATAAGGTGATTCTATGTACCAAAAGGGTAAAAAAATTTAATGAGGAAAGGTATTTCAAAAGAAATATGAAAATTTTCTCGAAATTTTGCCAGTGCAAAAATATACTATTTTAAAGCAAGTGCCAAAGGAAAATATAGCGTTATAACCAAAATACTACAAAAAATATAGGGTTTCTGAACCAAGATAATAGTCAGAGTAAAAGTATACCCTTCAGCCAAGATAAGAAGAGAGAGACACACGTCTTTCAGTGAGCACGACTCTCTTAGATGAAGATAAAGTGAAATAATTCTTTTTATTGAAGAATTTCCAAAGATAAACCGAAGAGGGGGACCACACGTCTTTCAGTGGGCACAACTCTCTTAGAAAAATATAATGTTGAATAATTCTTTTAATTGAAGAATTTTCAAAGATAACTGAAGAGGGAGACCTCACGTCTTTCAGTGGGCACAACTCTCTTAGATAAAGATAATTTTGAAATAG